>JAPPVO010000013.1:111997628-112030124 GCA_030407325.1 Camellia japonica | reverse complement strand
GTGTAGATTCTTCACACTATTGCACACAAACACCTACTAGAACACCATCTTTTGGTTGCTGAGGTCCTTAGGAGTTGGTTTTGGAGTTCTTGGACTGGTTTTGATCAGAGAAGAGTGTTGGAGTTGTGTTCTTGAAGGTGTTCTTCAAGGGTGAGTCAACTACCTTTTAATCCCCCATTTTGGCTTAAGCTTTTAGACGTACTTGCATATTGTTTTAAGCTTAACTCTAAGCTACAAAAAGTTCTGATTTTTCATACTTGTGATGTTTGTTTAAGGTCACTTTTGTGTTGGGGGTAGTCTACCCCCTCTTAGGCCTTGTTTGGCCTTGTTTTGAGCCATCCTTTTAGCCCTTGTTCTTGCCTTTGCATGGCCTTTCTACCACCGAAATCCAGAGGATTTTCAGTGGTGGAAAGGTGGTTTTGGAGTCTTGAATAGGAGAGGGACACCCCTCTCTCCTTGTGTCTCGTTTGCTAGTATAAATGGCTCATAATAGTAGCATGTTTTGGCCCCATTTCAGCAAGTATTTGGTGTTATTTGCCATGTTATTCTGTCTAAAGTTGGTTTGGTAGCCTCTTACATGCATCATGCACTTGTAGTGTAATCCTCTCTATTGCCCTGGCATGCATCTTGCATTTGGATCATCATTCTTGCTTGCTTTGGCTCAACTCAAAGAAGCTTTTAGTCATGTTTTACCATGCTCTAGCTCTGATTTGTATTGTCTTGGTCATGCATGCATTGTTTTGTATAGCCTTGGTTCAATCTAGCTTGTTGGCTTTGAGTGTCCAAGTCATTAGCATGCATTGCTTAGACCATTTTCATGATTTGTCATCATTTCATATGAGATTTCAGTTCATATAGTGTGGTCATGCATTCACATTTGTCACCTTTTCCATGTATTGAGAGGTTGGTGTTTTATGCCTCAAGAATGAATCATTGTGCATGCTATCATATTTAGGTTTTTGGGATGCCATCTCAGTGGGTTTTTGGGCTTATTTTGACATGCCGTAACTCTATTTTTCATTGGTTAAGTCATGCCATGCTTGGTTGTAATAGGTGTAGTGTAACACCCCTTGTTAGCTTTGCATGCCTCATGCATTTTGGACTTTTGTTCTAGTTTGTTTTGGCTTTGGCCCATGCATGTTTTAGACTCACTTTGGTATGCTTTAGGACTGTTTTGGTTTGCTTAGGCCATTTGCTTCATGTTTTGCATAGCCTTGGTGTGAGTCCTTTTGTTATCTTCAAGCTTTGAGCTTTCTTGCATGCTATACTTGTTTCGCTTGGTTGATTTGGCATCATTCCATGCTTAATTTCAAGGCCTATAGTATTGTCACATGTTCATACTTTTCACTCTTTAAGTGCTCTTAAGAGTTGGTATCTTCATGCCTTGTTTGTGAACCAAAGTGTATGCATGTTTGTACGTGCTTTTGTCTTCATTTTCATTGCATCTTGGCCACTGATTTGGGCATGGCTGAGGTCTGCCCATTTTGGTTTAAGTCTATCTTTGCATGTTGTTGCATGCTTGCTAGTTTGCATGTTGTTGCATGCTTGTCCATCTTTGCATGCCATGCATGTTTGTATGTTTAGGTTGCATTTTGCATGCTTGCTAGTTTGCATTTTGTCACATGCTTGTTTAGGTTGCATTGCATTTGGCATGCTTGTTACCTTAGCCTTGTGTGCATGTTTGAGTCATATTGCATTTGGCATGCTTATGTTGCATTGCATAGCTTTTCCATGTTGCATGCATTGCATTGTGTTTGGTTTGGGGTGTCAAACCAAACACGAGGACCGAGGGACGTTTCGTACTTGAAGTGACAAAACGTGCCTCAATCCTCGGTTGCCGGCACTCTTGATCCAACATGATAGAGTGTGAGGCATTTGTGTGTTTTTGTGCATTCATTCCATATTGATGCGTGCAATTCGGCCTCTTTGGCCATCATGCATCGAAATGCGTGATTGATGGCTCGAGAGTCGAACATTACACTCCTTTGAGTTCCAAACATGATAAGGGGTGTAGTTGCATAACATTTTCTTGTAAATGAATTGCCATGCCCTTGTTTGTCCTTTGCTGCAGCAAAAGGAGCAGTCTGCAGGAAAAGATGGCCGATCGGCTATCTACAGTGCCGATCGGCTAACAATTTTTGGCCGATAGACTAAAAAGTGGTCGATGACCCCTTTCCCTTGGCCGATGGCCATATCTTTTGGCCGATGGACTCTCAGAGTGTCCATGAGATGGTTCAGAAGCATCACAGAGATTTTCACAGTTTTCAGAGGTGCAAAACAGTGCAAACACAGGCAACATGAGGCATGGCAACGGATTTCCGAGCGAAGCCGATCGAGCATGCATATGCCCTTTTTCTCGAGGCCGCTTTAACTGTTTTGTAACTTAATTAATTTGCTCAATTAGTTAAGAGTTTTGTAATAACTAATTAGCTAGGGTAGTTAATTAATTAGTTGGTTTGTATTATTTATTCGGACCCTCCGTCGAGAGGGCGAATTTGTAATAAGTGCGTGAGTGTGTGAATGTCTTCAAACCCCACGTCTTTCTCCCTTTTACTTATCCGCTTACGATGGTTAGTTTTAGGGCATGTTTCGATTAGCATCCTTATGTTTGCATGCATGCATCCATTCATTTGTCTTGCATGCACCGGGCTCGCACATCATAGAAACTGCATTGTATTTCAATTCCAATTTGAATACATGATTATCAAGTTGCATCTCATATGCCATTTTAGAAAAGCCGAGCCTATTGTAGTTGCATTTTTTGCATGTGCTACATTAGCCATCTTAACATAAACTAGGATCATGCATGATTACTAATTAGTTCTTTGTTTTGGCTCGGAGTACTAGGTAAGTGTTTATGCTCTAGCATCCTGCATGCGTGTTAGTGTTGCCATGATAGCATGCTTACCATGAGGCTAACTGCTTAAATGATATAACTGCCTGAACGCTTGTGGGTGAAGGTTGGATTACTTGAATTGGAACAATTCATCGAAATGTGAGTTTTAAGCCCACTTGAGAGTGGCAAAATCATGTTTTCTAAGCCCACTTGAGGGTGGCAAAATCCACGTCTTAGCCTACTTGCGAGTAGCACCTTCAAACCATTTTCAAACAAACAAACATGAGATGTTTTGTTCCAACTTAGGCGATCTAGTCTATATTTGTGTGTTGTGCGCATCACATAGTAATTCTAGGCTAATAATCGGAATAAGAACGCATGTGCTTTCAAAAACAAAATATCATGTTAGTAAAGGCCGATCCTTTGATCGGGCGAGCGAGGGTGCTCATTGCATGACCTTCCCCTCTCATACCCAAGTTCCCGAGCCGAGGCAACTTTGGTGATGACGGACACGTGGCCTTAGGCACGAGTCAGGGTTTCCTAAATTCCCCCAAAATAAAATATTTAGGTGGCGACTCTGTATCTGGCAAAGCAGTCCATGTTTGGCACTTCTTTAATAAAATCAGTTTTCCAAAACGATTTGCCGGATTTGGACTCTTTGGTGATTTATCGGTCTTGCATTGCACTTTGCGAGATCAGATTCAGAACCGTGACATTTGAGTCCGAACTGTAGTGAGCTAACGAACAAACGGATTTCGCGCCCATTTCGTGCGCGGAGCCGTGACGTTCGGGTACGTCTACACACGGGACATGAGGAGAAGGTTCGAATGTATCCAAAATGACGTCATTTTGGATATATTTTTTTTCCCTTCTTCTTTGCTTTTCAGCCTCTCTTTCACTTCATCATTTTTACCTCATCTTCCTCCAATCTGCTCCAATGGTCTCACATCTGTTCCGATTGCATCGCCATGAAGAGATCGGCCTCCGACAACGAATCTCCTCATGTTTGCTGCGCTCTCTCTCTCTCTACATATATATGTATAACTTATTTGATTGTGATTGAATCATGATTTGTTATTGGAGTTGTTATGGTTTGTGATTATGGTATGTGATCTATGTTTTGTTGGATCTGTTGTTCGTAAAGCAGGATTGTTCGTGATCCATGTCTATTAATTAATTAGGCTCGTTTCTGTACTCCATTAATCAAGTCTCACAAGTCCCCCAAAGTCTTCTCAATTAATCAAAACCATCAGTACTCCATTTTCTTAGAGCTGTTAAAGTCTTCTCTTTCTTTTTTCTTTTTTTGTTAAGGTAACAATTAACACAATTTCAGATCATTCGATCATCATGATCAATAGTCTCATCAGATCACACATAGATCAATCTAAAAAGCAAAACAAATTCTATTAGACTTATTATTTTGATGATTTATTTAATTATGTTTTAATTTATTTGAAAGAGAAAAATAGAATAAAAAATTTATTTTGATGATTTATTTAATTATATTTTAATCAAAATTTATTTTGATGATTTTTTGAAAAAGAAAATATAATCAAAATTTATTTTGATGATTTATTTGAAAGAGAAAAATAGAATCAAAATTTATTTTGTCCTATTATTCTCACCTAAACCTTTATCCTAAATGTTGTCAGAATGTATTTAATATTTGATTAAATCAGGAGTTCAAACAGCCCAAAATAAAGGTTCAAACAGCCTAGTACAGCAGCAGTCCAAAAGGTTCAAAAGGTTCAAGTGGAAGAAATTCAAATTTGTAATGATGGAGTGAAAGATATTCAAATTGGTAATGATGGAAGTACAGCGGCTATAAACGGCTATAAATTCAAATTGGTAATGATGAAGTACAACGGCTATAAATGGCTATAAATTCAAATAACTACAATGACTATAAATGGCTATAATTTTCATTATATATACCAAAGCCTCTAATGTAAACAAGTTACAAAAAAAAACCTAAAAATATTCTTTGATCTATAATCACTCACATCTATTCTCAGAAATTATACACTGAGCCTTATAGCATTAAACTTATCTTTCCTGTGTGAGATTTACAGAAAAATCAAATTTTCATTTTATATATCTATCTTTGAGAGGTATTTATTGTAAGCTTTCTTTGAAAGCAAAAATACCAGTTCATCTTGTAAAAGTGTTACAAACACTATGTTTTTGAAATCTTGAGAGTAATTGTGAATCACCTAAGATTTGCAAGGGTTTGGACTTGTGAAGTCTGTGTAAAATCTGTGGAGGATTGCTCCATTTGTAAAGAGGTTGCTAGCACCCCTGTGAAGCTAAAAGATAGTGGAAAATCTCAAGTGAAGCTTGAGGAGTGGACGTAGGCCGAGTTGAAACCGAACCACTATAAATTTGTTTGCCTCTCTCTCCCTTATCTCTTTATTTTATTTTAAATTACCATAGCTATATTTCACATTTTTACTGTGCTAAAATCATTAACTGACATAGTTATTAAGACACTTGTTTATTATATTTATCTCTTGTGCTAGTCATAATTTTTATTATGGTATTATTAATTTTAATTGTAAAAACCTAATTTAACCCCCTTTTAGGTTGTCTTTTAGGTAACAATTGGTATCAGAGCCTAGACTCTTGCTTTAGATTTAACCATCTAAGAGTTTCGATCCATGGCAACCTTAGCTAGCACTAGCACTACTGAAGGACAAGCCACCGATAGGCCACCATTATTTGACGAAAACAACTATAGTCATTGGAAAGATAAGATGACCCTATACCTACAAGCCACTGATTATGCTATGTGGATTATTGTCACCAAAGGTCCAAAAATTCCTACCAAATTAGTAGACAATATTAGTGTACTTAAAACTGAAGATGAATGTGATGAAAGGGATCATAAATTATTGCAAGCTAATGCTAAAGCCAAACTCATCATTGTTTGCGGATTAGACTCTAAGGAGTATAATAGAATTTCAAGTTGTGATTTGGCAAAAGAAATTTGGGACAAACTTGAGGTAACGTATGAAGGTACAAACCAAGTGAAGGAATCTCGTATTGATATGCTTGTTCATAGTTATGAATTGTTTAAAATGAACTCTGATGAATCTATTTCAAGTATGTTTACCAGATTTACTGAAATTGTAAACTCTTTGAAATCTCTTGGCAAAATTTATACTAACAGTGAGTTGGTAAGAAAAATTCTTAGGTGTCTACCAAAGAATTGGGAAGCAAAGGTCACTGCCATTATAGAAGCCAAAGATCTCTCCATACTTGGATTGAATGAGCTTATGGATTCCCTTATGACTCATGAGATCACCATGAAAAGATATGAGGATGTTGAAGACAAAAAGAAAAGTGGAATTGCATTCAAAGCATCATCAAATGAAGAAGAACATGAAAACTCCACTGAGGATGAAAGCTATGCCATGTTTAGTAGAAATCTCAAAAAACGCTTCAAGAAAAACAATTATGGAGAAAGAAGACATTTCAAAAAGGAGTACAACAAAGACTACAAAAGAAACAAGAAGGCCATGGTAGCAACTTGGGAAGAAAGTGAAGATGAAAGCTCAAGTGATGAAATTGAAAATGAAGTAGCCAACTTGTGTCTCATGGCTCTTGAAGATGAAGACTCTACTCAAGATGAGGTAACTACTCTTTATGAAGAACTTGAAAGTGCATTCCATGAACTAAAAAATGAATTTAGAAAAGTTTGTGGCAAAAATAATGTGTTAAAAAAATCTATTGCATCTTTATCTAGTAATGTAGAAGAATTAAAGAAAGAAAAAATTGTTTTGAAAAATGATTTTGACACCATCTCTAATGAGAAAACTGCTTTAAAAAACAATGTTGATGATTTAATAAAAACACTTGAAAATTTTGTAAAAGGTAGAAATAATCTCAACATGCTTCTTGGAAATCAAAGATGTGTTTTTGATAAAGCGGGCATTGGATATGACCTTATTAAGAAACAAAAGAATCTCAATACAATTTTGAAAAGACACCTGTCATGACATATCCTCATATTACTTGTCATTATTGTAGAAAGAAAGGTCATTATATATCTTATTGTCCATTCAAAAGATATGAACATGAGAATTAAAAAGATTTGGATTATTAAGGGATCTAACAAAACTAACCAAGAAGGACCCAAGAAACTATGGGCACCAAAAACCAACACTTAATTGTCATCTTGTAGGTTTGCTTTAAGTCCAAAGCTAAAGAAGGGAAGTGGTACCTTGATAATGGATGTTCCAGACACATGATCGGAGACAAATCATTCTTTACTAAACTATCATCGAAAGATGGAGGATTTGTTACTTTTGGAGACAACAAGAAAGGAAAAATCTTCGGTATTGGTAGCATCGGTATTTCTCCTAACCCTTCTATTGAAAATGTTTTACTTGTTGATGGACTTAAACATAACCTACTTAGTATTAATCAATTATGTGATAAAGGTAATCGAGTTATTTTTGATAAATCACATTGCACAATTGAAAGCACAAATGATCATAAAATTTTATTCGTTGGTAATCGCCATGATAATGTTTATGTTTTTCATCTTAATGATCTCTATGTTAGTGATGTTAAATGTTTATATGTTAATAATGAAAATAGTTGGTTATGGCATAGAAGACTTGGTCATGCTCATATGGATTTAATTGCTAAACTTTTGAGAAAGGATTTGGTCATTGGACTTCCAAAAATTAAATTTGAAAAAGATCATCTTTGTAGTGCTTGTCAATAAGGAAAACAAACTAAAACATCATTTAAATCAAAATCTCATATTTCCACAACTAGACCTTTACAACTATTACATATGGATTTATTTGGTCCCTCGAGGACATCTAATCTAGGTGGTAAATGTTATTGTCTTGTTATTGTTGATGATTATTCAAGATTTACATGAGTTATGTTTTTAGCACACAAAGATGAAACCTTTTATTCTTTCACAAAATCTGTCGTAGAATTCAAAATGAAAAAGGCTTTCTTATTACTAATATGTTAATTCCTTTTTGAGTCATATCTTTGTAGAATCAATTTTGATGTCACAGCATGTTTTTGAGATGTATACTATCTATATTTTGAATTGTACATTTATGATCTCAAGAGTATGCTCAATATAAAAATTTCATGCTTATATGCTTTATATTGAAATATTTGAACGAGTTATGAAATTCGTTGATTATGATCCATCATCAATGTCTAAATGAAAAGAAGTATCATACGTTTGTAGAGACATTGCATCTATCCTATTGAATATCTTTTGAATGTGGATTATATTGGCATACATCTCATAAAATGCTTTTGATTGATAAATTGTTGAATTAATTGTTTATAACATTCATGTTATGTTCCACATTAAGTAAAATGTTTTATCACACTTGAGTATGTGGATTGAATTGATGAAAATGCCTCTTGATAATGTTATGTGATTAAATGAGATTGTTGCATCATTTTTTTTTTTTTAAGCAAAGAGCATAACACTATTTTCTTATGCATATTATGCTATGTGCTACAACTTGAAAATTCTGAAAAATAGCATTCCAAACTCTTGTTTGATTATTGAATTATTTTTCACTTTTTGAGTTTGTGATAAGAAGTGATTTGTGTTGTATTTTTATTGATTAATAGTGATTGTTCTATGAATGCTATATTTACACAAATCACATTAGACAAGGGTAGCACCAACTTAGGGGGAGAAATCATTTTGCTAACATACTTGTTAAACCCTTTTGAGATGAACTCCTCATGAAAGAAAATTGAAGATTGAAAAACTTCCATCTCTTGAACCTAACGTATGCCTCATATAGTCTCTTAAGCTTTTGAGGTAAAAATTCTATCTTATAGCCTTTGAGCTAATACTGCTATTACTTTGATATGAAAAAGATTGATTATGCTTCATATGATTTGCAATGTATACTCTTTGATGATGCTCTTGCCTAAAAATCATGCCTATGCTTAAAATGTGTGCTATATATTGAAGCTCGTGATTTTTCTTGGCATATGGATTGCTATATCTTGAACATGCTTCATTTTTTGGAATTACATTAGCTCTATGAGATTATATTGAGTTTAACCTATTATGAGCAATATTTGGTATTTTACATAATGCTTGAGCTATGATTGCTAAATCTTCTATATTGAATATTAGTATCCTTGGTAGATTGCATGTTAATATCATATTCGGCATCCTATTTGATATTATTGAGGAGAACATTTCAATTATGAGTTTTCATTTATCATATCTCCTATTGATTTTTCTAAATGAAACAAGGGGAAGAATTTAAACTAAATTATTTTTTTTTAAAAAAAATCCCCTTAGATTCTATTCTATTTTTGATATCACACTTATGAGCTTGCACCTTACATATTTTTTTTTTAATTATCCTATATAAAATCTGTACGCTCTTGCTCAAATCAATTGTTATATCATGCTCAACTGCTTCACATATAGTTTTAACAATTTGGTATCTTCTTGGCTCTTGCTTGAAAATAGATTGAAATAACATGAATTCTTCATGATGGATAAACTCATTGATTCATTGTTGCCATATTATATTGCTACATTCCAGCAACACCAACGTCCCATTAAGTTTAATTTCTGCTAGTATTATTTTATTTTTCTATTAGGCTTAATTTCTTTTATTTTTATTTTTTTTCTCATTATTATTTTTTGTTTGGGCTTAATTTTCTTATTTTTTTTTGCTTTTAAATTTCATTTTTCAATACTTAAACATCAAAATAAAAACAAATCAAAATACAAATATTTACATTAAAAAAAAACACCCTTCATTTTTTTTACGGCCACATGCCGATCAACATAAACATAAAAACAAAAAACCCTTCATTTTTTTTTCCGGCCATACGCCGATCTCACTTTCTCGCCTCTTCTACTGCTTTCTTCTTCTTTTTATCACCTTGGGCGACCCTTGACGCACCTGCCCCCGTGCTTTCGTCGAGAGCGACAACTTCCCGCTGATTATCAAAGGCCAAGAACGACGTTGCTCCAAATCGGGCCATGGAAGTGGTCTTCCGTTTAAGCTCTTTATTTTTGGCCTTCAGTGCGCCTATTTTTGCTCGCGCATCCTTGTACATGCGCTGAAGCAGAGTGAGTTGGGCGTTGACTTGATGGAGCTCACTCATCCTGTTCTGTAATCGGTGAGCCAATTTTGTGACTGCAGTCACCGTCTCTATACAGGACGTCAGTGTGAAATGATTGGCTTCAATGTCTGATTGAGCTGCCATGATTTGCTCAATCGACATCATAGGAAGGTTAGGCAGAGGAATGACAGGAAGAGTAGGAGTAGGGGCACTCGGTCCAGCAGAGTTTATGGGATCGTTTAGGTCCGGAAATAAAGTGAGGGGACGGGATGAGGAAGCCATGGATTAGAGGTGAGACGTGTCAAAGAAATGAGTTGCAGAGAAATAGAATCGAACAGACTGAGGTTTGGCCTCCTCCGTTCAGTTTCTTTTTTGTCTCTCGATGAGGAAGAAGAAACAGAAGAGAGTGGTGAAGAAGAGATTGAAGAGAATGGTGAAGACGAAAATGGAAGAGTGTGTGATTAAGAAGAAGGCAAAAGAAAAGATGACAAGACGGGAGAGGCAGTCGAGGCGCGTAAAAATCGAGGCCTGCTTTTGTCGGCCAATGACGCAAAAGTGAGGCTGTGTGTCAAACGCGTTTATCAAAAGAAAAAGAGAGACGCGGGAGAGTTGTATTTGTATGCACATATGTATATATGTTTGAATTATATAGATGCCATTTATCACTATCATTCTCCTCCTCCTCTTTTCAGATTCTGACCCATAATTTCCTTTTGATAATGTCACAGGGGGAGAAATTATATGATGTTATGTATTATGGTATTATTTGAAAACTAATCTAATGATTGTATATTTATAATTTGATATCTTAATCTTATATCATGTTATTGATTAAAGCTTATTTATTACACATGTGCTAACCTATGTATTTAGAAATGAATTCAGGGAGCATGACTTGAGGGGGAGCCCTTGTTACTCCCAAATCAAATCAAAACATCATTGTGTGCCATCATCAAAAAGGGGGAGATTGTTAGACTTATTTATTTTGATGATTTATTTAATTATGTTTTAATTTATTTGAAAGAAAAAAATAGAATCCAAATTTATTTTGATGATTTATTTAATTTATATTTTAATCAAATTTATTTTGATGATTTATTGAAAAAGAAAAATAGAATCAAAATTTATTTTGATGATTTATTGAAAAAGAAAAATAGAATTAAAATTTATTTTGTCCCATTATTTCTCATCTAAACCTTTATCTAAATGTTGTTAGAATGTTTTAACATTTGATTAAATCAGGAGTTCAAACAGCCCAAAACAAAGGTTCAAACAACCTAGTACAGTAGCAGGCCAAAAGGTTCAAAAGGTTCAAATGGAAGATATTCAAATTTGTAATGATGGAGTGGAAGATATTCAAATTGGTAATGATGGACGTACAATAGCTATAAACGGCTATAAATTCAAATTGGTAATGATGGAAGTACAACGGCTATAAACGGTTATAATTCAAATAACTACAACGGCTATAATTTTATATATATACCAAAGCCTCTAATGTAAACAAGTTACAAAAAAAAACCTGAAAATATTCTTTGATCTATAATCACTCACATCTATTCTCAGAAATTATATACTGAGCCTTACAGCATTAAGCTCATCTTTCCTGTGTGAGATTTACAGAAAAATCAAAACTTCATTTTATATATCTATCTTTGAGAGATATTTATTGTAAGCTTTCTTTGAAAGCAAAAATACCAGTTCATCTTGTAAAAGTGTTGCAAACCTGTGTTTTTGAAATCTTGAGAGTGATATATCACCTAAGATTTGCAAGGGTTTGGACTTGTGAAGTCTTTGTAAAATCCGTGGAGGATTGCTCAATTTGTAAAGAGGTTGCTAGCACCCCTGTGAAGCTAGAAGATAGTAGAAAATCTCAAGTGAAGCTTGAGGAGTGGACGTAGGCAGTTGAAGCCGAACCACTATAAATGTTGTTTGCCTCTCTCTCCTTATCTCTTTATTTTATTTTAAATTGCCATAGCTATATTTCACATTTTTACTGTGCTAAAATCATTAACTGACATAGTTGTTAAGACACTTGTTTTATTATTTTTATTTCATTTATTATATTTATCTCTTGTGCAGTCATATAAATTTTTATAGGGTATTATTATTTTAATTGTAAAAACCTAATTCACTCCCCCTTAGGTTGTCTTTTGGGTAACAAATTCTAAACAAAATGAGGTAAAAATGATCGAATAACTTCAAAACTCGATTAATATGTGTTCTCGATTAGTGTTTTTCGTGAAAGACGTGATGATGGTGGAAGGAGACGAGAACAATGCAAGTTCGAAAGACGAGTCAGTCACCGGGATATTCATTTTCGGTTGTCGAGAGAGAGAGAGAGAGAGAGAGAGAGAGAAGAAAGGGAGTCTGGCTTTGATTAAAGTTTGTGGTGTTTGGCTTCTTGTGAAGTAAAAATGATGAGTGAAAAAGAGGCTGAAACAAGAAGAAAGGGAAAAAAATATCCAAAACAACATTGTTTTAAACTGCCGCAAAAAGCACCGTAGGCAACTGCGGCAGACATCTGGACTCTTAACACCATGTTCCACAAACGAAGGTATTTGATTGTCATTAAAGATTTGATTCCCGACTTTGTATTTATTTCTCTCTCTCTCTCTCTCTCTCTCTCTCTCTCTCTCTCTCAACACACATATATATATATAAATTATTAATAAAATTTAATAGAATGAAATCATAATACAACATATAACTATGTAAATATATATATAACTTCTAAAATATTTTTAAATAAAAACAATTAATGGATGAGACTTTTTATTTTTTAGTTTTATAACACTTATTAATTTTTTATTCACTTCTTTGACTTTTTTATTTATTTTTAATGGGATCGTGTCATTTAGAGTATTAGCATCAGGCTCTCTACAATAGTGTGATCCATCAAGAGTCGTTATACCCTTCATTCATTTGCCATTGCTATAGTACTCTCCGGATGAAGCGAGGAACTCTTCATAGGGTAATCAATTTTTATTATATTTCTGGAGCAAAGCTAGGCCAAAACATGGCTGTTGCCACCGGATGTCCCTCCGATGACCCCCAGATTCCTGTGAGTGGTTGTAAAAAGAAGGAACATGGTCAATTTAGCCTGACCAGTCGTTCAAAGCCGTCGACCGCCCAGTCGACCGTCCTGTTGTTGCTCGACAATCTTTCTTTCTCTATCCTCCTCTCAACTCCATTGAAGGTGTCTGCAACTTCAAGTTCTTTACCAAATATCTCATCATCATCATCATCATCATCATCATCATGTACAAGTTATTGTCTTGATCTTTGTTTTAACTCATTGAATCTGTTTATTTTAAATCTCAATTACACATTTTTTTTTCTCTCTCTTTCATTTGGCAGTGGGTTTTACTCTTTTAATTTGATCTCATTGAGTTGATTGTTTTGATATTTTATAATATTGTTCCTTGGTTTCAATTCTTATGTTGCTCGACAGGCTTGTGTTGCTTTTCCACAATGTCTTCTTGGTTTTCTTCATAGTTTTTGAAAATATAAAATAATATAAAATAATATTTTAAAAAAATAATTTTTAAAAATAGATATTTGATGGAGTATATACATAAAAAAGATGATAGCTAAAATATAAAAGTAAATTTTAAGTTATAATTTAGCTTAAAATTTATTGAGAATGTGAATACTCAGTAAACTAATTAAACAAAAAGATGATTAGACCCCATTTATAGTCGTGTCTCACATGCATAAAAAGTTTGTAAATTTTTTACAAATATTTTTTTTATATTGTTGTTGTGACGTCATACATTATGATGTAACCAACGTTGAACAACAAACATAATGTTTCTACATTAAAAAAAATCCTAATAACATTAATGTATTGAGAATGTCAAAAAAAAAGAAAAAAAGAAAAAGGCATAGACTGTGGACCAGGCTCACTGTCACATCATTAATGGTGCTATTAAAGCACACTTTAATGCTTTCAACTATTTTTCTGAACACAAAACAGTAATTGAGAGCATTAGTCGTGAGAAGGAAAAACTATGAAGAAAACCCAAGACCAAATATATTTTTTAGGAAAAATTATGTTGACCTCCCCTAAGAGGTATTTCTTGCTCTAAAAATTGCTAGAATTTTCAAATATTTTATCAAAATTTTTATAAAATACTGACATGGGTATAAATTCTACACTTATGTGAATATTTAATAAAAATTTTAATAATTTTTTTTTTTTTGTATTACTAACATTACTCTTTTTAACTTTTCAGTGGTGGTGCTTTTGAGGTAGTCACGAGGTGTGAGGCATGCTAATATAACTTTGTTGTAACTTCAAAATTAATAATAATAAAAATAAAAGTTAAAACACTCTTTTTTTTAATTTTTGGATAATTAGTTTTTTTAATTTTTTTTAAAATTATTTTTTCATAATAAATTGTAAGTAAAAATTGTACCAATCAGTTTAATATAAATTTTTAAATTAAAATAAGTTATAATCTAAACTAAACATCTCCTTTGTAGTGGTGGTGATTATGGGAAGATGGGAAAGTTAGTGTTATTTCTTGAATTTAAAGAAATATTTCTATAATTATCATAAACCTCAAAGAAGATTAACATAATTTATTTTATTTAAAAAGCAACATTATAATAAAAAATAATCATGCTACAGAGTCTACAGATAGAACATTAATGTTGTGTTTGGTTGAAAAATTTGGAAAGAAATTTGGAAAGAAAAAAAAATTTGTATGAAATTAAGTAAAATATATTTACCTATCTTTTCTATTTTTCTTTCTAAATCTCTCTTCAAATTCCCAACCAAATTTAGTGTAAAGAACGAGAAACTGGGGACTGAGAATTATGAAGAAAGATCCAAAGGCCCAAAGTCTTAAAACAGTGAATTGGGGGGCGGAGCAAGGATTCCTCCTTGACTCCTTATTTGATGGGCTATTGGGTTCATTTTTGGATCTAATTTTGATGATTCGAACCGTTCACATTTTAGATTTTGTCACGTATATCATAACTGTAAAAAATTAAATTGATCGAATATTGGAAGAACTAAAAACCATTTATTAAAAAATTTAATAAACAGTTTTTTTGTTTAATAAAACTTTTAGTTCACGTGGTTTTTGATATCCAATCAATTTGATTTTTTACAGGTATGATATACATGACAAATTCTAAAATGTGAACGGTTCGGATCATCAAAATTGGACCCAAAAATAGACCCAATGGCCCATCAAGTAGGGAGTCAAGGAGGGGGTCGTTGCTCTGGGGGCGCGCCTTGCGTTCAAGTTTATTATTTTTATTTTTTTAAATTCAAAAGTATAAAAAAAATTATTAAAAAAAAAAATAAAAATCACTAAAAATAATTCATACATATATTAGCCATTCATATTTTTTCATACAATTAAAAAAAATCAAAACCCAAACCAAACCTTAGTCCGAAGATAGCAAAGGTTAAGAAATCAATCACACAAAATATATAAGAAAAAAATTGATGATCTATATTCAACACTCATATATTGTAAATTTCACGCTTGAAATAAATTTGAACCATACATTTTTTGGGTATTTTTCTGTAATTGATTTCTTAGTATCTAGCTAGTGCAGTAATATTTCCCACCTTGGCCATTATATATACAATTATATTTATATGCTAATTAAAATAAATTGAACACAATGGTTTTTTATTTCTTGAGATTCATCAGAGATGAGAGTATGTTTGTCACATCAAAATTTGGGACAATTACAAAAAAAAAAAAAAAAAAAAAAAAAAAAAAAAAAACCAAGGTTTGAGACCTTTTAACAAAATAAATCATGTGTTTTTAATTTTATCAATTTAAATTCTAATTTTTTGATTTATTTTCAATCTAAACAATTTAGCAATTTTTAAGTAAAACTGATGGGAAAAAAAATTATTTTGGTGACTAAAATATTTTTCATTGAGTTATATATATTTATATGCTAATTAAAATAAATAGAACACAATGGTTTTTTATTTCTTGAGATTCATTAGAGATGAGAGTATGTTTGTCACATTAAAATTTGGGACAATTACAAAAAAAACCCAAGGTTTAAGACCTTTTAACAAAATAAATCCTGTGTTTTTAATTTTATTAATTTAAATTCTAATCTTTTGATTTATTTTCAATTTAAACAATTCATCTATTTTCATTAAGCAAAACTGATGGAAAAAAAAATATTTTAGTGACTAAAATATTTTTCATTAAGTTTAATGACTAAAATATAATTTTTTGGTCAAGTTTACTTAACAAAAATATCAAAAGTTTAGGGTTTAAATTGATAAAATTAAAAGCTTAGGATTTATGTTGTTATTAGGATTAAACTTTAGGGTTTTTTTTTTTGGTTGTAATTTCCCCTTAATTTTTTTTTTTTATAATTTTTTTTTCTTTATGGACTTAACTGCGTAGAGTTTTGATTGTGTTTGAATAATAAATTTGAGTAAGAATTTAGAAAAGAAAAAGAAAAAATGTAAGAGAATTGAAAAAAAAACTTAATTTATATTTTCTTTTTATTTTTAAAATTTTAAACCAGAATTTATGATCTAAACACAACCTTAAAGTATGGAGTGATAGATCCAAAAGTCTAAAATTTGAATTTATAACTCAAGCGCCTTAGAAATTATATTGCAATATATGTATAATTTCAGAAAAAAAATTAGAGTTAAAATGTCATTTAAATATATATATATATTATAATTTTATATAATGTTAAATTATGACATAGTTGAAAGATAAATATTTTGGAAAGAAAATTAGATAATTTTGATTTAATAAATGGTCGGGAGAAAAGGGCTAGATTAATTCATATATAATTCTTCTATTGGATGTATTATATATTAGGTCCTGTTAGAGCATTTCCAACGTTTAACCATTTTTTCATCAAATTTGAGTAAAAAAACCTTCACCTGAATCGCGTATTTCAATGAAGCAATTTGAAAATTTTATCAAACCATCAATCGACTGGGAGGACGACTGGTGGAATATCCGGCCGATCAACCGGCCAATGTAATTTTTTCACAGATTTTTGTAAGGAGGTGGTTGACCGGGGGGACTACTGGCCGAACATTCGGCCGGTTGTCCGGTGATGGTGTATGCCTTACATTTTCAATGGTTATGAACAGTAAACTGATTAAAAGCACAGCTATCCTCAATTTGATAAAAACTTTAAGATATCTTGGATTTGATATTGGTTTGATAAAACCGTTGGAGCAACAAAAACTTACTTTTTTTCATCAAATTTAAATTTGATGAAAGCAAAAGTGCAACGCTCTTTATAAGAGAAAATTAGTAAAAAGTACATACTAAAGAGTGTATAGGGTATTAGATCCAACCCAAAGGGAAAAATCTTATTTGGTGAGGTAGAAAAACGTGTGATATTTAACAAGTAGTGTGTTAAATGAGTGATATATGTCATTTCAACATATAGGCTGTTTGGTGAATTTTAACAGATGGGAAAATAGGCTTGATGAATTTCAATAGATAGACAAATTGGATGATTTCAAGAGATAAGTTGATTTAATTTCAACAGTTATGCCTCGTTTGGCAATATCACTTTTTAGCCTAAAAGTCAAAAAGTTTAAAAAAATAAAAAAGCTAACAACCTATACAAAAAAGTTAAAGATTTCATTTTCTCTCTACTTTTTGCACATTTTTTCATAAAAAAAAAAAAAAATCAAAAAGTCATTTCAAACATACTAGTTTTTTTAACATCATATTTTAGCCAAAAAATTAAAAAAATTACTAAAAAAAATCTATTCCCAAACAAGACCTAGTGTCTTTTTAATCTAGGGGGATTAGAATTTAGATCTAATGACTCAAAAGATTAAAAAAATAGACTTATGACCTAATTTCCCTATTTATAAATAGGCAACTTACATAGAAAAGTGGGTCAACTATGATCATTAAGTCACATAATCTATTTTGGGCCCATAAAAAGAAAATTAAAAATAATCTATTTTGGGCCATTTACTATTAAGTCACACACACAAAATTCAAAATTCATCCAATTCTAAAACAAAACACTTGTACCAATTAGTCCTATATATTTTTAATTGTTACCAAAAAATCTCATTTTTTTAATAAATTTAAAAACGCTGCTACATTCCATCACCGTCGGACTTTCGTCAAATGGCCACTAGAAACTCACCGGAATATTCAACATCACCAGGAAGTCACTGGAGTATCGCCAGAAGTTCGTCAGAGTATCACCGGAATCTTTTGAACATCATTGAAAGTCGCTGGAATGTTTAAAATGTTCACTGAACATCAAAAACACTGTCAAAGACTCACCGGAATGTCCTGAATATTGCTAAAAATAAAGAAATAAATAGAGATATTATAGTGAAAAAACATAGCAAAATGTGCTAAATTGATAAACTGAAAGGAAAAAAAATAAAAAAATAACAACAAAAAAGGGGAAAAAAACATATATTATTTTTCAATTTTTGTAAGGTTTAAGCAAATAATCTCCAATATTGATCAAATTGAAAAGTAAGTTTTGAAATTGTAATAATGTTACAGTTTCAAAGTATGGTTCTATTAAACATTTATCCTTATTAATCAAACTGAAAAACATGTTATGAAACTATAAAATTTTACAGTTTTCAAGAAAATTATGAAATTGTAAAATTTTACAATTCTAAAGAATGATTCATTTCAGCATCAAAAAAACTAAAATTGTAAAATTTTATAGTTTTCATCGTCTAGAACTAAAACATAAAAACAACTTGTTCAAAATTTAAAATTTTTTTCATCAAAATAAGAAAATAGAAGTGTGTAGAAGAGAAAAGGTAGAAAAAATTAAGAGATTGAAGGAGAGAAACAGATATAGAGAGAACATTGTACTCCGACAACTATTTTTAGTTTAGAATTAGTCGAATCTTATGCAGATTTATTCAGATCTGACATAGATCTGAGTAGATCTATATCAGATTACAGTAGATCTACTCATCTTCTTCGCCGAAAATTCGTCTATTTCGCCGTCAATGAAGGTGAAGTAAGGAGTCGGTGATTGCCGGTGAATCCTAATTGAGAGGGAAGACTTGCATGACAGTACGGCCGAGCTGAGGTGACGTGAGACTTAGCGGAGTGCACGGCGCCGAGCTAACTCTGTTGACGCGACCGACTTGCGCGGTTGGGGACGTTGACCGAGCAAGCGCAAACTGGCCCTAGCCGAGCTGTGTTTCGGACGGAGTTCGGAATGGCGAGTGATAACCGAGCTATTGGATGACCCGGGCTGGGCCGAGGCTGCAGCGAGGCCGGCACGCCTCCGACCGGCCAACCGAGGTGAATGGTTCCTTATAGCCGAGAATTTAGAAGGAATGGTTGGAGGCCGGCATGCCTCACAACCGGTTGGTCCCGATGTATCGGTCAGGGGTAGCTCGGCCGAGGTGGTCTGGCTTTCACATGATCGCGAGGGACAGTTCGGCGGTATGTAGCTCGGTTGTGTATGCGTAAGGGTGATCTTCCACCAGTAATAGGCCGGTCGTGGTACTCCGGTTATGTGTGCCACCTGGGCCAATGACATGAGGGAAAGGACATCTGCTCCACGAACGCCTCAATACCGTTAGACAGTTCTGTGTGTACTGGTGGAAGGACAAGACCTTTACACGCGTAAGGTGGTGAGAGGCAAGCATTGCCACCTGTCCAGGGAAGGACAGCAGAGGTAGTGCGCGCACAATCTTGGGCTGCATGGCCAGCCTAGAAATAGGGAGAATGGCGAAGGTTGGAGGTATGGAATTCACTCTCACTAATACTCCCCTCTCATGGTCTTCTTCCCTAGAGAACTGACTTGATCGTCGGAGGGTTTTTCCGACACACCACCGCCGGGCAGCTCACCATTTTTGTGTTGCAGAGATAGACGCCGTCACCAGAAGCTTAACGTTCAAGGCGTACGGAGAGCAGAGGATATTTCACCCCCGTACAATTGGCGCCGTCTGTGGGAAAAGGTTTGATACTCAACCCTTGTTCTGTAAGCTTCTTCGACCATTTCCATGGCCAACAACGACGAAGTTCCGCCGTCCGTCGTCAATGGTGTCACTCCAGAGTACGTGCGAAGGAGAGAAGGCCCCCCCAATGTTCCCGCCATGGCGGGCCTGGAAACCTCCTCGCGAGGAGCGCGCGATAAGCGTGGGAGGAGTTCCGACCGCTCGCGGAGTCCAGAGGGCCGCCGACACCGGGGGGAGTCCCGTGAGCAGCGCTTGGAGCACAAACTCAAGGACCAAGACGCCCTCATTCGTAAGATGGCGGCGGAGATGGAGCTGCTGAAGCGCCAAGTTAAGGGGAAGGGTGTCGCTGGAGAGGGCAACCTCAGTGAGCGCACCCCCTCTCCTCGCTCTAGCAGTCGCCGCCAAAGGAGGACTCATTCAATCTCCATCACCAGGAACTATGGGGTGGGAGACTCCGACCAGCGAGAGGGCAGGTCCTGTACGCGCGACAGCACCTATCGTCCCTCTCGCCCATCGTCGACGTCGCGATACTCTACCTCCTCCCGTTCCAGGGATCTCAGGGACGTGCTAGAGGAGAGAGCGCGCCGTCGAGAGGCTCAGAGGGTGCCGGCGCTCCAGAGGTTAAGTGCCCCAGTACGTTGCAGTGAAGAGGTGGCGATGCCTGCACCTAGAGACGTAGCCCCAGCACTGGTGGACAAAGAGCTGGCAAGGCTTACGGCCACGCCGTTGTCCCCAGAAATTGAGAGCACCCCACTCCCTGCTGGATTCCACCAGCCAAAATTCACTTTGTACGACGGCAAGACGAATCCGTACATGCATGTGAGTCATTACCGGCAAGTGATAGCTGGCCACCGGCGGAACGATGCCTTGATGTGCCTCATATTCCCAGCAAGCCTGGGAGAGCTGGGCTTGAAGTGGTTCGAAAGGCTCTCGGAGAGGAGTATTGAGGGGTGGAAGCAACTAGCGGAAGCCTTCGTCACCAGATTCAAGACCAACACTCGAACGCCGAAGGAGGTCGACCATCTTCTAGGCGTCAAGATGGAGTCTGGGAGTTCGCTGAAGGCGTACAACTCGAAGTACTGGGAAACTTACAACGAGATTCTCGACTGTCCTACCAATCTGGCGATCACTCAATACAAGAGGGGTCTCCCAGTCGGACATAGGCTGCGAGATTCACTCACGATGCTTCAGCCGACCACCATGGAATCTTTGATGCAGCGGATCAACGAACACATTCGTGTGGAAGATGATGCCGCCTCTGCGACCGAGAAGGATAATCCGGTCACGGTGGACAGAAGGGTAGCGGGGAAAGTTCACTCAGTCGGGCAGGAGGAAAACCGCCCTAATGACCGACCAAAAGAGTAGCGTCAAGGGACCGGCCAAAATAACAGAAACAGAGGTCGCAGAAATGACCGGGCTGATGCACCCCGCGACGCAGCAGAAGATGCCAAGAGAAAACTAAAGGCGCGGATAGGGATTACCACGGTCTTCAAAATTCCTATCTACCGAATTTTGAGCGAGATCCGAGGAGAGCCTTTTGCTCGTTGGCCGGCCAAGTTAGGGAGTGCGCAACGAGGCTTCAATCCAAAATATCGCTGCACCTTCCATGAAGAACGGGGGCACCGGACAGAAGATTGCTTGCCGCTCAAACAGCATTTGGAGGAATTGGTGGCGGCGGGCATCTTGACCAATATATTGATGGGGAGTCAAGGCCGCGCCAACCGGACAACCGAGCCTAACGGAATGGCCGCCCTAGAAGCGCCCCGCACAGGTGTGATCAACGTCATCCACGGCATCATTGAACCAGCAAGGGTCTGCGAGCTGAGAGGGATGATAAGAAGGCCGAGCACATGAGGGAAGTGCTCTCAGTCCAGCCCGCGTAAAGAGGGAAAAATCGAGGAGAAGACATCCTTTCGTTCTCACCAAAGACTTGGAAAGGGTGCAGATGCCGCACAATGAGCCTTGGTGGTGACCTCGCGTCAAAGATTTGATATCAAGAGAATATTGATCGACCAGGGAAGTTCGGTCGAAATAATGTATTATGACGCGTTCAAACAAATGAAGTTAGAAGACAAGGATTGGCTCCTGCAACATCTCCTTTGGTCGGCTTCAACTCACAACCAGAATGGCCGATCGGAAAGATTATTTTGCCGGTCAGCGGGTCGTTGTAAAGCAAGGTAGAATTCTGGGTGCTCAAAGTTCCATCCTTACAATTTGATCTGGCAGGGTGGCTGCACGCCATGCAAGCGGTTGCTTCGACCTTCCACCAAGTAATGCGCTTTCCGACATCGAGGGCAAATAGAGGAAGTCTGGGGAGACCAGGTGATGGCAAACAATGCTTTGTTGCGGTAAATGGCAGCCGAGCGCCAAAGGGTTTGTCCAGATGATCGAGGGGCCCGAGGGAAGGAGGTCCTTGAAGACGTGGGAGAAAGGCCGAGGAAAAATCGTCGAAGATTTGGTGGAAGTGCGCATTGACGAAAACGATCCAACAAGTTCTTCCTCTTGGGATCATCTTTGTCTAGTGCCGAACGGACAGATTATGTCAACTTCTTGGTTTCCAACTTGGAGGCTTTTGCGTGGACGCCTTACGACATGCCTGGCGTCGACCCAAGCTTCATTTGCCACCAGTTGAATGTCTTCCCAATGCACGGCCAGTCAAAGAACGCGCCGCTCAGCTTTGCACCATGCTGAGGTGGTGGCAAGAAGTAAAGAATTTGTTGGAAGCCGGGGCAATAGAAGAGGTGCAATACCCTCGGTGGATATCTAACACGGTGGTTGTTCCCAAGAAAAATGGCAAGTGGCGAGTTTGCGTTGACTACAAGACCGTCAACCGGGCTTGCCCTAAGGATAGCTTTCCCCTTCCTCGGATTGACCAGCTGGTGGACTTGACCGCTGGCCATCAGAGGTTTAGCTTCTTGGATGCATATCGCGGCTATCACCAGATAGCCATGTATAAGCCGGACAGAGAGATCACGTCGTTCACTACCCCCAGAGGCTTATACTGCTACAAGGTCATGCCATTCGGACTGAAGAACGCCGGGGCAACCTTTCAGCGGATGGTCACAAAGATGTTCGCTCCTCTCTTGGGCCGAACTATGGAGGCCTATATCGACGATATGGTAGTGAAGAGTAAGGAGAAGTCTCAGCACCTCGCCGACCTAGCAGAAATGTTTGCCATACTAAAGCATCACAAGCTTCGTCTGAACGCCTCCAAATGCGCCTTCGGAGTTGGCACTGGAAAGTTTCTGGGTTTTTGGTTACAAACCGAGGAATTGAAGCCGACCCATCCAAATCAAAGCAATACAAGAGCTGGAGCGCCCGAATTCCACAAAGGACGTGCAACATCTTGCCGGGATGGCAGCCGCGCTGAACAGATTTATCAGCCGGTCTTCGGATCGTTGCAGGCCCTTTTTCAAAACTTTGAAGTCCAAGTTCTTTTGGGATGAAGAGTGCGACCGGCACTGGCAGACCTAAAGCGTATCTCTCCTCAGCCCTATTTTGGTAACCTCAGCCGGCGAAGAGTTGTACCTCTACTTGGCGGTCTCTCAACATGCAGTGAGCGCGTGGTTCGCGCAGAAGGTGTCCAACATTGCCCATCTTCTATGTGAGCAAGACTTGCTCCCGGCCGAACAAGGTACCTCCTTTGGAAAAGTTGGCGCTGGCTCTGATGATGGCATCAAGAAAGCTTGCACACTATTTTCATGCCCATACAATAGTTGTGTTAACCGAGTTCCCGCTCAAGGTGCTCTTTGAAAAGGCAGACTTCACTGGGAGAATCTGAAATGGGCCGTGGAATTGGGCCAGTATGACATCAAGTTCGACCGCGCACCGCAATCAAGGCTCAAGCGCTTGCAGACTTTGTGGCGGAATTTGCCCCTGGGACGCATCCAGTTGCCCATTGATTTGGTTAGTGCGGATTTAGCACACCCATGGTTCTGGCAACAGAAGCGGGTGTTGGCTCGCTAGAGGGAAGGGCAAAGCGCAATCGAGCCAGCAAGACCGAGAATTGTTGGAAGGTAACCCGACCAAGACAAGGAAAGAGACCAGAATGAACCGACCAGAGACTTGGAATTGAGAAGCTCCCAAAACCCGTCTGATTGCTGGAAGCTGTTCATTGGCGAGATGTGGAAGCTCTTCGTCGATGGGGCGTCCAACAGGCATGGGGCCGGGCTGGGAATTGTGCTGACTTCACCAGATGGGCTGATTATTGAGCAAGCAATTACGCTCGGCTTCCCAGCGTCCAACAACGAGAGAGTATGAAGCCCTCCTCGCCGGTCTAAGAAGCGCGTTAGAATGAAAGCCACAGCCCTTATGGTTTTCAGCGACTCCAAGCTGGTGGTCAATCAGGTCTCAGGGGAGTATGAGGCAAGGGATGAAAATGGCCAAGTATCAAGCGCTGGTGCGAGAAGAGATCAAGAAGTTCTCCGCATAAGAGTGGAACAGATAAACCGCGAAGAAAACAACACGGCTGACGAATTGGCTGGGCTCGCCTCCACTCAGACAGCTTTTCCTAACCCCTTGATGATTGAGTTTTTGCCTCGGCCAAGCATTGAGGAACCAGAAGCAACAGATACTTGCGCCGACTTGGGCCCTCTGGATGGACCCCATCATTGCCTTCCTGAAAGATAGAATTCTACCGAGAAAAGAAGGCGGCCCACAAGATCCGAGCAAAGTCAGAGGTTTTGGCTCTCCCCATCCGGAGCCTGTATAAGAAGTCCTTCACCGGGCCGTATTTGAAGTGTGTCCACCCCGCTAGGGTGGAGATTTTCTCTTTGAGATCCATGAAGGCATCTGCGGCAGCCATACTGGGGGCAGGTCTCTGGCGTACCGAGCAATTTCACAAGGTTACTGGTGGCCATGCATGCAGGCGGACGCGCAAAATACGTTCGCCGATGTGAAAAATGTCAGAAATTTGCTCACCAGATCCACCAGCCAGCAGAGAATTGCTCTCTCTTACAAGTCCTTGGCCGTTCGCACTTTGGGGATTGGATATTTTGGGCCACTCCAGTTGCACCGGCAATCGCAAGTTTTTCATCGCCGCCACTGACTATTTCACCAAGTGGGTGGAGGCCGAGCCACTGGCGACCATTAAGGAGAAAGACGTTAAGAAATTCGTTTGGCGAAATGTGATCACTCGCTTCGGCATACCCAGGGCCCTCATCTCGAATAATGGCACTCAATTCGATGGGAAACTCTTTCGCGGATTTTGTGAAGAGTTGAAGATCGAGTTCTATAATTCGACGCCGGCCTATCCGCAATCAAATGGTCAAGCGGAGGCCTCGAACAAGACCATTCTGGACGGGTTGAAGAAGCGGCTTGAGAAGGCCAAGGGAAAGTGGGCTGAAGAGCTTCCTAATGTGCTATGGGCATACCGCACTACGCCAAGGCGATCGACTGGAGAGACACCGTTCGCTTTGGCCTATGGTATGGAGGCCGTCATCCCATTAGAAATTGGCATGCCAACGATCCGCTCAGAAAGTTTCCAGCCAGACCTGAACAATGAAGCCGTGGCATTAGAACTGGACCTTGCTGAAGAAAGGCGAGAGCGCGCATTAATCCATATAGCGGCCTATCAGCAAGAACTCTCCAAGAAATACAACAAGGCGGTGCACCCCAGGCTATTCAAGGTCGGAGACTGGGTTTTGAGAAAGGTGCTTGGCAACACGGTGGTCCCTGGCGAAGGAAAGCTCGGTGCAAATTGGGAAGGACCATACAAGGTGATTGGTTTGGCCGGCAAAGGGGCGTATCATTTGGAAGATTTGGATGGCAAGGCTATCCCCAGACCATGGAATGCAGCCAACCTTAAGGTTTTTTACTTTTGAGTTGTAATTTGCTTATGTTGTTTAAGCTTTTTCTGGACATTTGGCCTTTTGGCACTTGGTGTAAAAGATAGCAATGCCTTTGTAATGAAAATTAGTCCCTTCTTGTTTAGTATTATGTTTGTCCAATGATATAGCAAGACACAAAAGGCAATTGGGGATGCCAGGGGCAAGAAGACCGACTTGGACGGGACCGGACTGTCTTCCTCGGAATGGGAGCAGACCGCACAAACAGTTTGCCTATGGAGCAATGCGCATTAGGGCTGAGCTGGTTTTGCTCGCCCAGGTGGAATGTTGGCGGCATGACCAACCTAACTAAAACATTGGTGTTTTGCCCAATGTAGGAGCCGAGCTGATTTTGCTCGGCCTATTTGGCATATTGGTGTCTTGTCCAATATGAGAAACGAGCTGATTTTGCTCGGCGGAATTGGCAATGTTGGTGTCTTGCCCAACATTTATAAGGCCGAGCTGG
Organism: Camellia japonica; assembly: GCA_030407325.1. Classification (NCBI taxonomy): domain Eukaryota; kingdom Viridiplantae; phylum Streptophyta; class Magnoliopsida; order Ericales; family Theaceae; genus Camellia; species Camellia japonica. The sequence continues at coordinate 112,003,971 of JAPPVO010000013.1, read as the reverse complement.
CTTTGCTCGGTAAAAAAAAAAAATAAAAAATAAAAAAAAATGAAATTGATTGAAAGGCGAGCTGGTTTTTGCTCGGCCATATTGAAGTACTGGAATCATCTGCAAACCGACAGAGGCCGCGAGCGGATTTTGCTCGGCCAGGGGCCAAATGTCATTTCATTTGAAAGTGCAAACTGCTAGCCCTGACTAGATTATGTGAAAACCCATATTTAATTATTCTTAAAAATAATAATAATAATATAATTAATTATTTGAAAAATATATTAGTGTAAAAGTTAGTTTTAAATTGACTCAATTCAATCACTAACAAAGACATTATTAAGAATAATAATTTTGTGGGTGTTCAATATTTGTTGTTTATAAATTATTTTAATAGGGATTCAACATGATAATTATTCTTACCAAATACCTTAGTTAAAAATTTTAGTGTATCAATTTTAAGAAATACATACAAAAAAAAAAAAAAAAAAAAAAAAAGCTTTGGAAGATATTTTTGGTGGCAACATTGCCACTTGTTCTCTTGCATGCAATATAGGAAATGAGACACAATTATGTGTCTTGAACTTGCAACATTTGACTAGATTCCACAGAATGACTAGAAGAAAGAGAGAGAGAGAGAGAGGGGGAAGTGCATTGTGTATATATATACATGCATGCTTGCATTCAGGAGGAAATGAGAAATGAGAAAAAGAAAATTCTGTGAGCAACAAAGCAGTAGGAGGAGAAGAAGAGTGGGAGATTAAGGAAGCTAAAATTTTCTACCATTTCATCATTCTATTATTAAGTAAGAAAACCCTCTCAACCCTCTCATTTCTTTTTATTAGTAAAATTTTCAGATTACTTCCTTGTGATTAAAATGATTACTCATAAATAGAAATTTTATATGTATAGGAATTTTGGTGTTGAGAATAATCTGTTTTGAATCTGCCAGCATGTTTACCCGAATTTTTAGATAATTTTATATTCAAAATTTCAAGATGATTTCTTCTACAAAGTTGTTGATAATGATGTTAGTTTATCCAGAAATTTTTGGAAATAATTTTTGATCTTTCTACGAATTTATACAAATTTTTTTACTAAATCTGAAACTGTGTTGAGAATAATCCTTTCGAATCTGCCAGCCTGTTACCGAATTTTTAGATAATTTTATACTCAAAATTTCAAGATGATTTCTTCTACAAAGTTGTTGATAATGATGTCTAGTTTATCCAGAAATTTTTGGAAACAATTTTTGAGCTTTCTACAAATTTATACAAATATTTTTACTAAATCTGAAACTGTGTTGAGAATAATCTGTTTTGAATCTGCCAGCATGTTTGCCTGAATTTTTAGACAATTTTATACTCAAAATTTGAAGATGATTTCTTCTACAAAGTTGTTGATAATGATGTCTAGTTCATCCACAAAAGTTTTCAACAATTATTGAGTTTTGTACGAATTTATACAGATTTTTAACCAAATCTGGAGCTATAGACAGATTTTATTATGTGTTTGAAAAATCATTAAAAATTTTATATTAAATCAAATCTGATAATTCCTAAGCAAAAAAATGAAATTTGAGAAGTCTAGTTTCATAAGAAATTTTTATATTATGGAATTGATTTATAAATTTAAGTGTGGAAATTAACTTAAGAAAATGTGATAAATCTGTGTCATAAATACTCTTGGAATTTTTAAGAATTGTTTATAATTTATTTTTGGAAAATGCTTTCTGAAAAATGACCATAACATGATTATTGAGTATTCTGTAGATTTATGTAAATTTTAGAGTTGTATAAGTTATTTATTTATAATTTTTATTACCTAAGGTATAACCTGAAAATTTCCAGACAGATTTAAGATCATCACTTCAATTATTTATTTGGATAAAAATCAGTTATTGTGTTGGTCTAATTCATCAAATATTGTAAATTAGTAATCCATGTATGGATGTGTTGTGGTTTATTTAATATTGTGCTAGTCTAATTTTATGGATTAAAAGTCCATGCATGTGTGTAATTATGATTTATTTCCTTTCCTTTTTTTGGTATCTAAATTTTACTTCATACCATAATTTAAATAAATTGTTTATTTAAATGTTGTACAATTGTTTATTATTGTGTGACATGTGTAATATTTTATGTTGGGAATTTTAATGAGTTGGTAAACCATTATTTGTGATTAAAAATTGGAATTATTGGTGATTGATATCAAAATTAACTGAAATGATTAACGGCATACACAAAGTTAACAATTGGCGGTTCAGGGTGAGTATTGGTTTTAAAGAGTGTATGAAATTAAGGGTTGACGGTCGATACCGGTTGTTCAGGGTGAGCCCTGGTTTTGAGAATTCTCATGTAAATTGTGTTGCGAAACTCTAAGATGGCACGGACTTATTTGAACCCTTTTCGGTATTCGGTTTTGGAATAAGGGTGGATGTGCAGGTGGCACACAGGGAGGTTACGTACCCCTGGCAGACCGTTTCCTTGGGGCAGACCACGGATGCCACTGCTTGGGTATATAACTCCGGACGTGGGCATCCCTGGTAGTTACGGTTGGTAACACTTAAATATTTGACCAAGGGAGGGTTTCAAATTAACCGTTGCCATGCTTAGTGGTTGGTAAGTTAAATCTCTTTGGTGAGATTTCGAGTGTCACCTAATTTATTAAAATTATTGAAATTATTTTAATGGTTGTAATTTATGTTTACACTTATATTGTTATCTCATGTGTATAATTTCATTATTTTTCTTTAAAAAGAATGGTAGGTTGGTTATGTTTTCTTACTGTGTTGCAAAACTCATGGCATATATTCTTGTTGCCCTGTCTTTCTGGGCTTTGCGAACGAGAGGGATGAGGGCTGTTATTCCGCCTTCGTCCCCTCGCATCTCTCCTGGAATTTTGTCTGTGCGATTCCAGGTTCGCCATGGGAGTGACCACGGGTAGGCCTTCGCGCCTTGCACCCCCTTCTGGAGTTAGTCCGTCGACGGCGGACTGAGGTAATTCTTCGTTGTTCGCCATTGATTTTTTTAGGAGAAAAAGCTTGGTCAAGAGGTTGTTCTTGTCTGACTTCCCACAGACGGCGCCAATTGTACGGGAAAGAAATACACCTTCTCGTATAATCCTGTTGACCAAGTCTGCGCTCCTCCGTACGACGTCGTTCAACCACCTGAAAATACACACGTGAGCTAGCCGGCGGGTGTGTGCCGGAAACCTCTCCGATGCCTAAGTCAGAAAGCTTGACAAATAGACAGAAGCTCTATGAATTCAGGGAGTAAAGTTGCATTACCTCTTCAAAGGTGATATTGGTGAGCTTATATAGGTTTCGCGTGGCACAATCCTGGTAGGACTCTTATTCCCCCAAGTAGAGTCCTTCTAGGATTACTCCTCCATGCGTAGAGTCCTTCTAGGATTCATACTCCTGGAAGATAATGCTTATCCTCCAACACCCTCCTCACTGCTTAAACCAAGTGAGATGGTTCTTCTCATGGCCGAACTATTTTTAGGACCGAAGTAACTATTACTTCGGCCCTTATTCTACTCTCCCTTACCTCGGCTTTCCCATACTAAGACCGAGCTATCCATAAGGGTATTAAAACCGAGCTTTCTGCAAATCTTAGCTTACTTCGGTCCCTCACACGCTACAACCGAAGTAATCACCGAAGACCGAAACATTTGAGCTACTCCACTCAACCGGAGTAGAACCAAGTCCTCCGAAGACCGGGCTATTCACCACGGCTGCGTGACCGGTCTATCTTCGAAGCTACTTCTTTAAACCGGAGTAACTTATACGGCCCTATCTATGCGAGCCTTTTTATTTCGGCCTAAGGCCCAACACCCAGCTCGGCCCACTTGTACATAAATTACCCTCTCAATTTAAATATAATTTATTGATTTTAAACAAACTAAATTTCTCTATTTATTCATACAATATAAAAGATAAAATATTGAGCGTAATAGAAACACTATTACATGATGTTACCCACCAATAAAAGAACGTAAATGAATTAAATAGTCAACTTTTCTCTCCAACTAACCTAAGTAATATTGTGGTCCCTACCGAGCGATAATGTCACGACAAATTGAGGTGAATGCTGCACTGTGGACTGTCAGTGTCACAACAAATAGAGGTGAATGCTGCACCGTAGACTGTCACAATCAACATGTGAAATCCACTTTAATATTGATTTAAAATTTATTAAAAATTTATTTTTACAAAATTATTTTAGTAACTTATTTGAGTTATTTATTATTTTTTTATTTTGAGAGTTTGGGTTAAATTGTTTAGTATAATTTCTTCAATTAACTTATTAGACAAAAATATTTTAAATAAATTGAAAAAAACTAATTTAGAAAGCTAAATGAAAGATACTTTTATCATTTGCTTTTAAATTATTAAATTTTAGCTTATAATAAGTTTCACCAAATAGTACCTTTATAATAGACCGTATGTAATAGAATAAATTGAACTCACTTAATTAAATGAAATTTCAAATTAATAAAAAAAAACAATTTCAAATTAAGAACTTAAATGGAAAAAAATCTACTCTTTAAGGACTTCATTTAGGTAAAAAATGTTAGTTTATTGAATTATTGGTGTATTTAGATCATATCACTTCTTTATTTTTTTTGCACGTCTTTTTATAATAAATAAATTAACTTATAAGTCATATCCAAAACAACCCTTAGTCCAAAAAAATAAATACAACTCCCTCCTTGAAAGAGTTGGATTCAGTGTTTGTACAGTACCACATGAGTGACTGTTATGCACTTTGTGGGGCTCATTTCGAATCATATTTTGATGATCTAAATCATATATTTTTAAAGAAATATTGAGCGTAATATATCTATAAAAAATTAAATTAATTAGATATCGATAGCGTTTTCATCTAATTATATTTGTATTCGGTCTTATATTTAAAGTTATATTTACTATTTATTTTTTTATTTATAAATAGGAATTGATGAAAGATTTATTAATATTTGATTAATTTAATTTTTTATGAATACATTCTATTCAATATTTTTTAAAAATAAACGATTAAGGTAATTAAAATTAAACCCAAAACAAACGGGACAACAGTGATCCCAAATTTCTCTCTGAAGAAAGAAAGAGTCAATTAATGGACCAGTCACTGATTCAATGCTCCCCCTTTTAAAAGCAAGATTCCCACTTCTTTTCAATTACAATCAACGACTTGGAATAGTTCGCAGCTTTCCTTTCAAAATAACAAAATAACACAGATAGCTATGAGAGTTGAGTGGCTGGCATTGAATGGTATCTCTACGAATCTAGTGCCTGAATTATTATACAACAAATCATATAAGGATATAAAGGGATGGTCTGGTTTGTGAATTGGTTAGAAATTATTTGTTGTGGGGACATAATTTTAAAATTGTTCACATGACTTGATCGTTAGATGAGATGTCTCATGGATAATTATAATTGGCTGAGTTATGATGCTATCATACTAAATTCGAGACTTTTAGAGGACTTGACTCCTAGTTCAAGACGTCCTGAACTGGATGATTTAGGATTCTTGTGAGTGATTGATCCTAATCCAACTAGGATGGTAGAGTTCTAGGTAGAAGTGCCCTAGAATCTTAGAGTTCGATTCTAGCTAGTTAATACGAAAAAATAATTACATTCGAGACAATAATAATTTAATAATTAAATAACTTTAACAATTGATTCAACAAAAATTATCACATATTCCCATGTAATCATGTTTGATTTAGTTAAAACAAAAATGCTCATTCCAAGAATTATCATTCACCAAAAAAATAGAAAGATAAAAAAGAATAAAACAAAAATATAATTATGAAGAAACAATAACTTCATGCCGGTGATGTCTCCTACTGCACCCCTTTTTCGAGCAACTATAACCTAGACATTACCCAACCATAACCCTTTTTTTCAGCCAATCACAACCTATCCTTTGCCCAGCCACCAAGAAGACCATTCCATGTAACCTCCCGTGGTGGCTAGACAGATGATGGACTGATGGGCTGGAGAAGGGAAAGGGTGGTGGTTGCATTGTTGTTGGCCGAAGGAGGGAATGCAGTGGGATCATGAACATTGTTGAAATAATGTGCTTATTTAATTTTGTATCCAAACAATCAATTATGCTTATTTAATTCTAGTTATGTTTTGGGTTGGGTTTTGTTAATTAGAGTTAATGTATGCGGAGGAAATTGGTCCCGATGTTTTATTGGTACTTGGGTTGATATAATTTCATATATAAAACTTGTAAGGGAAGCTAAAAAGTTAAAAGAAAAATCTGCAAAAGGTGTTGTTCAGTTTAGACCCATCTTCTCCCCTGTTTTGGCTCTTCTTCTCCTCTATTTTCTGCAGAAAAAATTA